>OY720457.1:37785635-37833135 GCA_963082715.1 Harpalus rubripes | reverse complement strand
TCAAAAAAAGGTAGTGATGCAAAGTGAAGCGTGCGCGGTAAAAGTGGAAATGTGTTCAAAGTAGGACTCTGCTCAGTTTGTTAACTACGTCAAATTTCTAACCTGTTTTAAATTTTCAAATTTTTTCATAGGTTATGGATCTACCCTGATTACCACTTGCGTTCTTAAAATATCGATTCCGGTAGCTATAACCTGTAGCTGTAACCGTTCACCGGTAGAATTTTTTAAATACCTCATATTACCAACGGAAGGTAATGTGCTGGCCACATCAGATTTTTTTGGATAAAATATAATTTTGAAGCAGGTCAAATATAATATTAAAAAGACCATAAATTTAAAAACTGTGTGTATTCTGCTTATAAATATTAAAAATATAGGGAGTAAAATAATTCTGGGATGCAGTCATGTAATTTTTATTATTTACTTGACGTTTCGATCCTACCAGGATCATCCTCAGGAAGAAATAATTATTTTCTACAATAAAAGGTGTATAAAATTTTGCCGTCAAAGGCGTTCATAATTTGAAAAATTATATGTCAGGAATAAAATGCACACTCACTGAAGCACATGGACATAATTTTCCACATTAAAAATATAATTTAATAAACAACTAGAATTTAATTACGAATTAAAATATTTGTACATTATGATTTCAAAGCTTTATTTTAATTATTACGAAATTTTACCGATAACATACTCGTATTCCTACGTACTATTAAAAGTAATTTACTAGGTACTAAAATTATTAATGTCCATTTTAATTGTAGAAAATTGTCAAACAGTTGTGCTTTTGATAAGCCAATTTCCACTTAATTTGATCAGTTCGTTCTAATTGCTCTCTAAATCTCTTTGTGGTACATTCTCCGTATTCCATACGTGACTGCTTTTAGCATTCATTTGATCATAATACTCGTAAATAAATGCAGTGGTATTGTAGTTTTATGAACATGTATACATTTAATATCTAAATACAATTTTGAAATTCACATCATTCTATTTAATATTCATGTATTTATTATATTCATGCAGGTCAGGTATAATTCAAATAAACTCATAATATAGACAATACAATTTAGTAACATAGTTACAAACTAAATAATCATTGAACATACATCTAATTATGAAATAAATGAATACATATCACCATTATGCATCAAAAAATTAATTTCTATGCACAGATATTTAATGTCATATTAATATCAATCTGAAATTTATATTATAAAATGATAATTATAAATAGATATAAGCTATAAATACAGGATATTTCATAAATACTGTAAAAAAATTAAGAGCATATAATACTGACCAAAATGAATAAAAAAAAGCTTAATCAACATGGGTCCGATCTTTCATAGTTTCCGAGATTTGAGGCAGTGAAAAATTAGTTTTTACTGGGTTTACGTCCGCTATCTCAAAAACGGGATTTTTTGTTGACTTTCTTAGATATGCTTTTGTTGTGGCGACCTTGGTCAATATTTAATTTTCAAATAATTTCGTAACTATTAGAAATTGAGAAAAACGTTTCATATAAAATTTTATTGTTTTTTAGAGTCTATTTACCGACAGACAAAATTTTGTTCGATCACTATTTTTGTCAGTTTTTTTTCCATTTTTCGGTTTTCTCGGAAACAGTTGAAGATCAGTCCTATGTTGATTAAGATTTTTTACTTATTTTGGTCAGTACTATATGCTTTAAAATTTTTTTACAGTATTTTTGAAACATCCTGTATATTTAAATATAATCGAATTCATGAATGTTAGCTATTTTACAGAAAATCTCAAATATGTTTCCCTGGTAGGTGAATAATGAAAAGCACAGCGCCCATATTTAAATTCCATGCTTCAATAATCTTTGTGTTTTAAAAACTCCAGACCCATATTCTCATCCCTTTAAGTAGAGCTATTTCCGAAAAATCACTACTTAGTTCAACTATTACATGTCAACTTGATACTAAAAATTAGAGACATAAAAATAAATTAAATTTTAAAGAGCGCTTATTTTAAATGTTTTATTTTCATTTTAAAAAATATATGAAATCTGTTCTTGTCATAAAATAAAATTTAAAAATCTGGTGTGGCCAACACAATACCTGCCGCCATTTGCAAGGCCGAGTCACAAAAAAGATTAAATTAATCCCTATTTTTAGATTAGCGAATTTTACTCTAATTTTGACAGTTTATTTCTTACAATATAGTCTAATCCAAGTAACTGCCTTTTTTTAAACCCCTCAAAATGATTAAATCCCAATTACAGAGTGGGTTCACGTTCACACTCATCCATGCCTTACTAGGATTTGAACCCAGAGCCTCGAAGGCACTCATGACATGAGGCGTTGCTCTAACCATTGAGCCACCGGAGCTATAATAAAATGAAGATCAAATTTTAAATAGAATACTCTAATCCAAAAATGAGGAT
The DNA here is from genome assembly GCA_963082715.1 of Harpalus rubripes. Classification (NCBI taxonomy): domain Eukaryota; kingdom Metazoa; phylum Arthropoda; class Insecta; order Coleoptera; family Carabidae; genus Harpalus; species Harpalus rubripes. Next base: position 37,830,719 of record OY720457.1, on the reverse strand, counting down.
TAACTTAAACATTTTTGTGAATCGTTAATTTTTATTAATCTAAATACATACCTACATATTTACTTATGCTGGAAAATGTATTTAATTCCTTTTCTATTGTTCTATTTACTTTTTTCTTTTAAAACGTTACTAATATTATTTTGGAATGATTAGTTCTTTGATAGTGACATTTATGTGTCAGTTACATATATTTGAATAACTGCGTTTTGTTTGTTTAAAGCGCAAGACCTGGGATATGAATTATAGATAATTTTATAAATATATCCATAAAATATATAGAAAAAGTATTAATGCAAATCTATAGAAAATTTAATAATCTTTAATTTTTATAATAACATTAATCTCGAAAAAATAACATCTAAAGGTATTTTTCGAAGAAAAACTATTTTGTTTCTAGTAAATTGCCATTTCCGGCTATCCGATTTTCACTAAAATCTAATGGGCTCTTTCCGTTACAGAAAAAGTTCGAAATACAAGGTTTCAAAATTTTCTAAATGATAGTATTTGAGTTAGAGTGGAGGATCCACACACACATACATACAGATATCATCGTTAAAATGTTACAATTGGATTCTAGGGACCTTAAAACGTGGTCATTTACCAAAATCTACATATACGATTTTTAGCACGATCTCTATGCCTCCCTTACCAAGGGTAGCGGTAGATAAAAAAATAAAATAACGCTACTTCAATAGGTGAGAATACGGGCCCTAGTATCTAAAACTTATTGTAATGTACCAGGTACAATTTTATTTGATGCAGTTAGCATAAGTAGTATTGTTAATATTTATCTTTCATTACCTTTAGGTAAGGAAGGTATTGACTGTGATCAAAAAATACGATGGTGGGTTTTAATGAATAAGCAGGTTTTTGGGTTCCCAAAAAAAAACGATTTTACATATGCACGTTCCAGTCAATAATATATTTCAGTGGGAGGAATCCTAATTCGGACTATAGTCGGATCACACCGTTTAATTTACTATACATATGTAGATATTTGCATCCTATCCCATTTAATCTTATTCCATGTAAGCACCGCTGATATACTCGAAACATACGAGCAAGTACTCCTTTACTATTCTAAAACAAATTCTCGTATTCCTAACTAATTCTAATTGTTCATTGGAACACGGCGAGAATTTCTATCTTACTGTCTCACTAACAGAAATGTAAGTATATAGCACTCCTCCGGGATTTACAAGCTTTGCAAATGGCGAAATTCGAGACGGAATTTCAACGTGCAGGTGTAAGAGTAGAAGTAACTGCTAATTTTATTAACAATCTTATTCTTAGGATTTGTTTTGATCATGATTTTATTTAGGAGCAGGTTTTACATATCCTACACGTAACAAGGACGTGAAATTTATATAACACATCAATATTTGTAATAACGTAACACAAAACCCATATTTGGGCAATAACGAACAAATTCACCAAAAAATGGGGTCCTGCACTATAGTATCAAATTAGAATATTGCTAATTTATATTAAAACTAGATCTTAAAACTGTATGACAGGAAGTATCGAAGTTTTAAAAAACTTATTAGTTTTCAACATATTTGAACTTAAATGCCTTTAACTTTTACGACACATATCTAGGTACTCTCTTCCAAGTTCTTATTACTTTCAAGCTTACTACTATCGCCCTTTTAAAATACATAGTGCAGCAGCTCTCAACAAATATAGAAATATATTTTTAGTGTTAATAGTTGAGGACACTATTATACATATTATTATTAGAATTGCAAATATTATTATTATTATTATTATTATTATTATTATTATTATTAGTAATTTTATTTATATTGTTTAAATCAGTTGCAATTTTATTTTTCTTTTTAATATTTGAAAAATTTTAAGTATTTCGCGTATATTACTTTAAGCACAGACAAACAGCAAGCTTGCTGTTTGTGCTTTAAGGTTTTCTATAAAAATATTACATTAACATTGTTACATAAAAAGGGCATCATGGAGACATACTTATGTTGGAAAGGTGAGTAAAATACATTATCAGCGATTGGATTACATATAGTTATTTTCTAATTAATTTATTACTTTTGTTGTAATTATAAATAGTATATTTATATTTTCTCAACTAAATACAAATCTTTTGCAAATACGTTGTTGGTAAATTTGTTTTATACCGACCTCAACGAATGTAACAATATCATTCTATATGAAAACGTAAAGAAACAAGAAAAATAAGATAGAAATGTCAACCAGAAAACAATATGTCAGCAAACAACAAACAGGTTTTCCTGAAAATCTCGACCTCTATGTCAAAGTATTAATACGAAAATACAAATGTTGATTGAACAGACAAAAGTCCAAAATGGAAAAAAGATGAAACGTTTTAGCATTATGATATGAATATATTAAAAACAATATATACTTTTCTTTGTAGGTACTATTTAATTATTTGCGTTTCATTATCATATTAGCGAAAATAAAAGGATATTGAGCTTATAAATACATAATTAATTTGTATTTAAAAAAGATATTGAAAAGACTTCAGTATTTTGAACATATGTAGTCGAAGAAAGTTATATGGCAACAGCGCGTCTTGTTCTTTGAGCTCGCTTTCGTTTATTTATATTTATTTACGTATTGTAAAATTATTATATTAAATTTATGTAACAATTTCAGTAATAAAAGCTTTTTATAACATGAAAAAAGAATTTATAATAACAAAAATAATTAGTGCAACGTTGCCAAGTTCTTCATCTGTTCTGCTACTATCGAGCGAAAATGAACAAAAAGTGTTTAACATTCATTTTCAAGTTCATTTGAACGGTAAGAAGGCATTATGAACCTTTTACTACGAGTTTTATGTTTTATTATACTAGTTTTTTGTTGATCAAAGTTGGAAATATCAATATAAAACAAACAAAAAATATCTACGGAAATGTTTCTAGCATAAGAGTTTATGTATTAGAACGTTGAAAACGTCAACTTTATAAGCGATTTCCTAAGGAAATAGAGGGTGTATTGTTTTTTAATTTTTAGAATAGTTGGATAAGACATCCTTCATTATAACTGTAAAATTTTGAACCATAAACTTAGAAATTAATTTTACAACAAGGAGATTCGCTTGAACCTGTTTCTGTCAGAACTTTGTCCATGTTATTTTGTATGCATTAATTCGTTTTATTAAATATTATAGACCCTAAAGAAAGTGCAGTGTGCACCGAAACGAATAAATACAATTTATAAGTTATAAAACACTCAGTATGTATATTTATCAAGACTGTTCTCTGACTGTTGTTAGTCGACTCCGATATGGAGCATTGGGCCATAACTCCACCGGTTTACTTTACCGAATTTTACTTGCATTTTAGAGGTGCGGGTGCTTACAGCTTACAAGGGACTGATAGTTCATAGTGAACTCTGAATCACTCAGGCTCAAATGTACTTAGTTCATACAATGAAAGTATTAATTCGTAGAATGGAGATTTTTACGATTTTTTAAATTTTTAATTTCACTTTTTATATAAAATATTTAAACTTAAATATTACCTTATACTAATTTTTTTAAAAGGTTAGGAATTTCCAATATAGCAGTGTCAATGCATTCATTATTGTTGCACATTTTCTGTTGCATTTGCTTTGCCAATTCATTACTTAATTTATGTAAGACAAATCTTTATTGCTAATTGTCTACAGTTGATGACATTCTCTGTAACTACCTCCCTATATCTTTTTCCCCGGAGTCCTACTAGGTACTTCTCTCCAAGTTTGATTGGAGGTGCGCGAATGGAGACTGTTGGCGGCATATGACGTTGCGAACTGGGGGACTTTTTGCTCGTTACGGGATTATTTGCTTCTTATCGTACCCTTTGGAGTAGAAATCTGATTTTCCGTTTCGTTTAGCTCGGTCGCCACTCTGCACCGGGGGTAGCTAGCTACTTGAGTAGTTTATCGCAAAGTACCTGAAAACCATTGTTTTTGGATTGTGAATGCTCAAACGAGGATTTGATATGATTTCCAACAGATAAAAATGAAGAATGGAAATGGGATAATTTGTGGGGGAAACAGGAAACTACTTTGCGAATTATGAAAACCAAGAGGAAGTTTATAAGATTATTCAGCTGGAAATTCTACTTTTCATTCTTATTTTACTATAATATTGATTACGTAGTTTTTTGTTTTCAATAATAATTAAACACCATAGCATAAGTGCAAAAAATCGTAGGACATATAGTATTTATTTTTAAACTTTTTTTCTAGAGTTTTAAATATTTTAATATATCCGTAATCTCTTTAAAAAAGATTTGCACTGACAAAAAAGCTACAACGTTCGTTCATGTCAAATAATGTCAACGTAAATACCACTTCGTTGATATTGGGATACAAAATTTTATACAATGTAAGCAAGTCTTTCAGCAATTCCGAATTTTGTGGGTTTGTAATATGCGTTAGATTAAGATTATAAGATACGTTTGGAAAATTTAAAGCGCAACATTTAATAATTTTTCCTGTAGAATTTATGGGAAAAAATAGGATTTTTCATACATTGTAAATAAAAATATTAAATTTTATTTTATCAAAACAGTGATGTGTAAAGTTCACGTTCATTCAAATGCTTGCATATAGGTATAACGTATAAATTTCCATTCTACAAACGTTTTATTGTATAAAATCTGGCCGTCACAACCACTGTATTGTAGCACACAACTTTTAAACTCATCTTCGGGCTGAAAACTTCAGCTGCCCAAATGTTATTTTAAAGGACCAAACAAATTTAAATCTTAACCCGCTAAGTAGGTAACTATATGAGGAATAAGCGCAGTGGACAATTTTTCAAGTTTATTTTGATAAAATTTTATTTAATTAAAAATATCATGATAATTTTGATTTATTCGTACATTTCCGGTATGTGTTCGATTTTTATTTTATTTTTGTTGTCAATGTTATTTAAAAGTCCAATTTTAGAAACGAATATTTCAATTTCATATTATTTTATTCCAGGGTTTATCACATAATGTATAAAATTGTTATTTAAGTATTAAGGGCAGTAAATGCTTCCTACCAGTTGAACATGACTCACACATATACATCCGATACCGGTAGAAGAGCACTTACTGGCCGCAATGCTTATTAGCACAAAATATAAAAAAATAAGAATTGAAACTTATTTTAACATATTAAAAATTTTAGGTTCTCATTTTTAAAGTAAGCTTTGATCGTTATTATTCACTTACCGCCTCTGCCCCCTAATCGATAAATAATTTGTAAATAAAACATACTGCCCTGGAAACCCTATCGGTAAACATCACGGTGTATAAATATAGAAGGTGGGTCAACTCATCAAAAATATCCGTGCTTACGAAGTTGGCATCCGCCAGATGTCTCAGCGTGTAAGGTTAGAAATGTTCCCGACACATAAGTAACTATCATCTGTCGATTGGTAGTTCTAGAGTGTTATGTGGTAAAGCACATTTTATAGAGGCGCTACATGTTTGCAGACATAAATCTGTCAACAAAAATTGATGAATTGTCACACCTTCAATATTTATACACAATTGTCACACCTTCAATATTTATACACCGTGGTAAACATTAAGGAAACCAATCCTGCAAAAAACATTTTACATGTATCATTTAAAAATTGTATATCTCAAATTGTATAGCCAAAATATATCACACAAGTAATGATACATTGTAATGCAACTTAAAAAAACTGAATTCCATTCGATTCAATAGATAACAAAAATAAATATTGTGCAAACAATATTTTATAATAAGGTTTTGTATTGTTTTTTAAAATAATTTTTACATTATCATGCTGTGAAATAAAATAAAACTAATTTAAAAAATATGAAGCTGGTTTAGTTTTAAAAAAACTAATCGTTAAAAGTAGGAAATAGTGTTTTTTATAGTACTACTAACGGCCACTCTCTGAATTTCAGATTATTGCAATAATAATTTTGTTTATTTATTAATCAATAGCATCAGTTTAATATTTCATCAAAAGTTGTTGATTCAAAACTTGCATATGTGGTAGCCAGATTATAAAATTTGTACATTTATAAAACATCTACTTGTTTATAAATGTCAAATCTTCGTTATCTTAGCTATGTTTTACAATCTGGCTACACGTTTAATAAAGCGATGAACAGCTTACGACCACACTGAAATATAAATATTTGGAAAATTTCTCTTGTCATGTATCTAAACTAAATATATCACAACATAACCTAACCTAACTCACAAAAAAGTTTGGGCTTAGTTTTGCGTGTTAGGTTATTTTTGTCATATTTAGTCAAATGTAGAAGCTAAGTAAGCTGTTGGTCGTTTTTCATAACGCCTAGCCTGATTGCAAAACATCGCTAAGTTAACGAAGACAATCTCGTCGCCTCTCACGTTTTATAAATCAGATATGCGTTGTGTAAAAAGACAAATTTTCTAATCTGGATACGACATATGTTTGCATTACAAATATGAATCAACTATCATCGTATTCGACAGATAAAAAAAAATTATTTTATATATATACTGCAAAATGCAAAAAAATTAACGAAATAAGTACATGATTAATGTTTAGTACAAACATAAACAAATTTATTTGTTTCTTAATAAGGCTCTTTATGTTTAATAGCATCTCCTAATGCTTATTTTATTTTATTTTTGCGGAAACTATATAATATAAAAGTAAAGTCTGAAGAAAATACTCGAGTTTGTAATAAAACTGAAGAGAACATAAAACAGTTAATGAAATCGATGTTACTAGTTTGTGTGATGTCGTAAATTTAATCATAAAAACTAAATAAGCGTGTGAGAAACTTAAACAGCTTACACCCGCTCTATAAAAAGAAAACATTGAACATCTAATTTCTAATTCACATCTTCACGACTTCACACTAATTTCATCCAAAAATAACAAAACTTTTCGGAAGAACAGATAATTCTTCAATAAGCAGAGTGACGGATTCTCGAAGTCCCCTCGAAATTATATTAAAACTTTTCAACTGCTTTGAAAAGAAATATTTTCTTTATAATAACAAATTTTATCGCGCAAAACGAAAAAGTTTGCTGTTCACAATCCCAAATTGGATTATGAATTACAAGGAAATGATTGAGTTGCTTGAACTCGATATTCCTGCACAAGACAAGGCGGGAGCAGGAGCTCAGCTGGGTCCCCCAGGGCAGGAAGCAGGAACAATGATCGCAGGATTAATTACTCTTTATATGTTTTCCTTCTGGCATTACGCTAACTTAAAGATTGAAGAATCGATTTTCTTAGTACCTATTAACCAGCGGGAAATTTTTTGTTTCAACACTTAAAACGCTTTAGATTAATCGATAAAAGGGGCACTGATTTAAAAAGGAAAATCTAACTACAGTTTGAGGGTTTTATGAAACTTTAGGTAACTATACCTATTCTACAAATTAATGTTGTGAAAAGTGTAAATAAAATATGCCCGGTTACGTTAACGTTTCTTACACATTAAGTACTTCACATTTGACAAATATTTATCTATTTACGGTAAATAATGATATCTTATAAAACGGTATTATTTGTATATTTTGTTATGCATATTTAAAAATGACAGAGGAAACTTTAAATATTATTATTTTGAAAGTCTAAACATATAGTCAGGTTAAGGTTAGATAGTGGCAGATTAAGATAGGTTATTGTAGGTTATAATTGTAAGCTATTACTTACTAATAAGAGTCAAAGTTATTCCAGTGATATTTTATATAACAGCGTTCAAAAAGTGCACCTTATTCTCACTTTCATTTATTAAAAAAGACACTTTATAAAGCAATTTTAATGAAAATAGTATACTTTTTTAAAAGACGTAAAACAGTTTGTGTACGCATTTAATTCCAACCAATGAAAATATACATTCTAATTTTTATTGTATTCAGTAGATATTTATTAGGTATAGGTATAGTACTGTAACTTTGAATTTATAAGATAATGCATTGTCATTAAATATAACAGAATTTTGGACTTTGGACCGAAAACACAAAACAATAACACGTTTCGATACTGATAGAAGGCAGCATACTTAGCTACAGACACTTTGTGTTATTAATTTGTGTTTTTTAGTTAAATAATAAAAGTTAATGAAGTGCAAAATTCTGTTTTATTTAATAGGTAATATATAACTAATTTATGAGAAGCTTGAAATTTTTGGATAAAGTAAATGTTTTATGTTTCATAATATCAAAAGCAATATTTTGAAATTCTATGAAATATATATTGGTGTGAATGCATTTAATGATAATGTACATTAATAATCATACAAGTACCTATCTTTAAACTGGGAATAATAAATATTATTATTTCCATCATAATGTATTCGCGCATAATATTTAAATCATTTTGCATATTTTGCAGGTATTAAGCAGCAGTTTACACAATAAATCATATAAAATTATTATTATTCAAAACATAATGTTTAGTGTAAAATATTCTTAATTTTATAATTTTCCTCATTGTTATAATATATTTTTTTAAATAAACATCAATATCCTAACATTCTTAAATTATATCTTATACATTTATATTATTGTAGATAATTTTATCTAGTTCATATTATCAAGAAGCAAATTATGAAAAGTAAAAAAAAACGATCTTTATATCCGTTTTATGAGTGTTAAATTACCTATAATTTTGTTTTCAAAAATATATTCTCAAAATTTTATCCTTAATAATTGAGGAAGATAGTAAAAATGTTATAATAAAATAATTTTAACACAGCTCAGTAAAAGCTCAAAACAATTTTATCAAACTAGAAAATCTTTATAAAACATTTATGTAGTGTTTTACTACTTATGCAGGATTGGATATGCAAGATCGATCTGATTTTAGCAATATTTCCTGGGTAATATATTCCCACGGCGAAATGTTTACTATTTCTTTATTCATTGCAATTGCACGGTGTGCCAATCTAGGAGGATGCTTCAATAAATAATAAGAATTGCAACATTGTGAAAATTGTAATCCAGTTACCTACAGATGAAAATCATATGCCATTTTTCTACATTATTCTATTTAAAAAAACCGATGTGGCCAACACATGACCTCTCGTCAATTCCATGATTGAAATAGCAATGAACTTTAAGTAAAGTATCACTTCCGGTTGATCGTACATAAACAAAATCTAATTTGTTGTTCCAATAAATAGAAAAATCTGTAATACCAAATTTTGGATTATATTTTATTATGTTTTTCCTCGAAAATCTGTTAAGAGCTCCAAATTAAGTACCACTTCTGGTTTATCATACAGGTATAGTCAAAATCTAATGTTGTTTTATACAAGTGTTTTAAATACCAAATTTGAGAAGTTTTAGATCATGTTTTAATGTATTTTTTCAAGAAAATCTGTTTATAACTTCCTGTAAAGTAGGACTTCCGGTTTATCAATTTTAGAAAACATCTAATGTGTCGTTCTCATTAATATGAAAGTCTTAAATACCAAATTTGAAAAGTTTTGGATTGTATCAATTTATTTTTCACGAAAATCTGTTCAGAGCTTCAAATAAAATATCACTTCCGGTTTATCAATTGTATCTAAAATCTAATATGTTGCTCCCCTTCGTATAAAAGTCTTAAATACTAAATTTGATAAGTTTTTGGTATATATCCTATTATATTTTTCACAAAAATCTTTTCAGAGCTTCAAGTATCACTTCCATTTATCCAATTTTACGCAAAATCTAATCAACTCGTTATAAGAATGCAGGAAGCTTAAATACGGAAAATAGATATATTTGGAAGTTTTTTATAAGAGTTTTTGTGGACGAAAAAATCGTCATACACACACACACACACACATACATGCACACACAGATACACACACGCACACGCGCGCACGCGCGCGCGCACACACACACACACATCATCGTAAAAATAGTAAAAACGTGTTGTGGAGACCCTAATTCGTACTTATTTACTGAAAACTCACCGTCGAATTTTTGGCAGGATTACATTACCTCCCTTACCTACGGTACGACGGGATGTAAATATTGCAGCGTCAGCCGTCTTTAGCCACTTGTTTGACATTCATAGTTTATAGAATATAAGTTTGCTGTGTATAATAACAATAACAAAAAAAATCCGTAAAAATATTGTAGTTAATTGAATAAACAGCAGTAAAATCAGTCAAATGTAATTTTGTTAAACTTCTCTCGATTATTTTCTGTATTTTTCTTACACCTCTAAATTATATGGTAAATTAATAAACCGTGCATAATTACTCATCTTTCGTCAATGTAAGCAACTTCATATTATTGGAACATTTTTTTATAGCTGGGGCATCCCACTTTTTCCTGCAAGACTACCGCTAAAATAATATTTTCAATTTTAAATTTCAATTACAAATAAACTGACGTCAACGCATATGCCATTCTTTAAAAAAGATTCAAGTGAACAAAATGTAAATTAAGTTTGTTTATATAATCAAGTTTGTGTGTGTTTTGAAATACGAAAAGTGAGATTAGACGTTTATTTCTAGTGCAAGTTTTATAATTAAACATAAGTATCACTTATGAAAATATATTATCTAAATTTGCTAAAGTCGTTGTTGCTATGGTTAATGACTTTCAGATTAGATGATTAGAATACTTTGACGCTTAATCTTACGTTTGTCACAAATACGAGTACGTATATTTGTTTAAATAATGTCGTTGCTTGACTACTGAATAAGGGGCGTCACAAAAATGAATATATTTTAGTTTTCTTTAATTTACATTCGCTTATTGAGCGTTTTCGGCCTTGGAGCCTAACAATTCTCTTTTATCATTTGTAAGCAAAATAATATTAATCCAGTTTAAAACTATATATGTCTAAAACTGTTAAAATGTAATAATATTTTTTTGACAAAGTATATACAATAATTATTGAAAAATTAATATTTGGGTTGGCAGTAGCATAAATTTAGTTTTATACATTTAGTGAACATTTACTAAATTTGGTAAAACCATAGTAGGTATTTAAAATACAGGCATTAGTATTAAAACAATAGGAAGCGTTATTATTTTTGTAAAGCTAATTTCGTTTTTCGATTTATCATCATTTGGTATCTCACATGTATTTTTGATATTCATCATTGTTTTAGAGTACGGTGCTAGGAGGGTTTAATTTGGTGAATATATAATTTGTTCCCATGTTGAATCCTGCTTGTATTTTAATATATTTCAATATTTATGTCGCTGAGAGCGTTTAGAAGGCATAACTTCAAATAGCTCATAGCTATTGAGCAGAGTGCGCTACAAGGATCACTTTAAAATAGTTTGTTCTGACTTCATTTCAAGTTTTGAGCACCAAAACCAAAGCTTTATAATGTTAACCAATTCTAATATTATTGCTAGCAACAAACAGAAAATATTTATTTCGCTTTTCTTACTAACCGCAGCGGTAAACAGCATTTTTTAGAATATAAATATCGTTTACAAGCTTTTTAAGTGAGGAATTTGTTCAGAATGTTGCAACAAGTAACAAGTCGAAAAAGAAATAAATTGCGTTACATATTTTTATTTTATCTTTTTTACATTTATAAGAATTTTTATTTGTTTATCAGGCTAGAAATTGCAAATTTTGGGCGTGTGATTATATTTTGACAGGCCGAGCGAAGGTTGAAGATTGCATATACGAGCACTCGCGAAGCCGTTTCTGGGAGTGTAGATATTATGTGTGGCCGATTTCTCTATATATTTATTAAATAAATTTTGATTTATTGTTAAATATTAAATAAATATTAAACCCTAGAGATATTTTTATGTTGGTAACATAAGAAGGATTGAATTTCAAATCGCATGAGTTTAAAAATATTACCTAAAAATCAACAAACCTATTTTTATAAGTTTTGCTATGCAAATAAACTATAAATACATTTCGTAATACAAATTCACTGGTTTCAGTCAATATATTTATAAATAAATATATCATCACGGCTTATTACCCATTGCTGGGTGTGCCAATCTGCTTTGTACACAGATAATGATAAAATATTTGCATCGTGCGAGCGCTTACCAGGCGTCACCTCACGGGCACTCATTGCTGGCGTGAAGAATGAACCACAGGAGACAATTTTGTGCCATTTAAAATTCGAAATATTTTGCGGCATTCTTCATTCCAGCAATGTCAGGACTCGTTACATAAGGTTTTAAAGTTCGTTAAACCACATTGTACTGTTTTAAAATTTGACAATGGAACATATTTGTAGTTATTTCCAATGTATTTTTTAATTAGACATATTATTTATACATTAACAATTAACTATTGACCGAATTAGTTTAAGTAATGTATTATGTATTTTTAAAATGTACAAAAATTATAGCATTCCTTGAAGAAAGCCACAGTACATCCGAAACATCGGAATAAAATAATTTTATTCATAATTTGACCGAAACCAGTGAATCACGACAGTTTCAACGTACAGTAACTTTAAAATGTATTAACACTTTGATAATTCATTTGTTTCTGGACGATTTTGAGTTATGCGAAACATTTATATTCTATTTGTTTTGTTCTATACAAGATGACCAAATATATTAGATTTAGGTATACAAAACAAATATCACATTATTTTATTTTTAAAGCCAAGATACTTAATAAAAAGAAAATAGATAAATTGTTTGAAAACCCGATAAAACAGTAAACAGTGACAGTGAAAGACTAATAAAGCAACAACAACGAGATCAGGACAAAGATCAAAAAGAAGACGGCCTAAAACGTGGAATAGCAGGATAGAACAAATACTAGAAGGAAGATACCTAAATAAATGATATGGAAGAACTCTGCCATATAAGACAAGAAAAGTTGGCGCGACTTTACAAAGACGGCAATACAAGTTACAGTAAATCCTTGACACTATCCTGGATCTATCATAAAAAATTATATTGCTTTAATTGCAAATAATATTGAAACTAAACTATTATTTATATATTGTATCAAGATTTTTAACCCTTGCAGGTTATATCCCTATTACTATGATACACTGATCAATTTAAATAAAAGTATTCTTTAATATGTAGGTATTTTATCCTGTCCATCATACCGAGCAATGCAAAAAAATGCTATCAAACTTGCAAATCCTTTTAAAACATTCAAAGAATGTTGTACTAGTTATGCATGGCTGTATTTCCAGGATCGATCTGTTTTTTGCAAGAATATTTCCTCGCAAAGAGAGATTCGAGAAAAATGTTTCAAAATATTCGAAACGCGGTGTTTTTGCCGTATCTCGCCTATTCACGGAACTGCTCCATTAAAAACTCCCGCTATTTACTTTTTCATTCTTCCATGCGTGCCCTGAAATATTTTTAAATGAAACCAGGACGAGGATGAAATATTTGTATCCGTTTTTGCGACCACTGAGATTAATCTGATGTACGTATCTATACAAGAAATATTAATGGAAATATGTTTTGTTTTGTATTCTAAATTGAATTTTGCAAAAAACTTTGTAGCTCTTTTTATTGAGAAATGACCCTAGAGATATTTGGATATCAATTTTTGCTTGAAACTTTTTATAAAAAGAAAAAAACTTTTGTATTTTCTACCTGCAATGGAAATATTGCAACCTACTAAAGGTCTAACAATAAAAATTCGAGTTCGAATACAGAATACAGTCAAATTCAGCTGTCGTGATTCCAACAGTAAACTGTCTGTAACAGGTTTGAGTGTCCCCGTACCTACTATAAAATATACTATACAGTAGTAAATCTTTAAAATGCAGATTGGCGTTACTCAGAAATCGGAAATGATAAAAAGGTGTAGACAATACCCCTATATTATATTTACTACGTATATTAATAAAGTTAAAAAACACTGAGCTATATCTTATGAATTTATTAAACTAAACCCAATTCTCACAAGCAAAAGTAGTATCATGTTCTTATAATTTGAAATAATTTTCTATAATTTTGTCACGTGGCTTATCTGAGAAGATTCCACAATAGTATTATACTAAAATACACCCAGAAATTGAAAGAACTCGAATGTGAAGTAAGGGGAGCGAAAGTAAAATAGGAATCTTCAAGATATCTATGGGCTAAGTATATAATCTGTGATAGTTACATATTCAAAAGTATTTATTTGTAATTGGTGGTAATTATATAATGCACACATTGAGTGTTTGTATATTTGTTACTATTGTAGTGCTCAATGTTTTAAATCGTATTACTAAACTAAAACTAATAAAATTACCCCTTAACCTTAAAAACAATTTTAATAAAAACTAAATAAATACATTTATCGATAACTAAGCTCTTATCATCTGTAATACAAAATTAGGATAAGTTAAAAAGAGTAGACAGATTTTAATAAAAACTAAAAATTAAATACTTACGTATTTCGAGAACTAAGTTCTCATCATCTGTAGTACAAAATTGGGAAAAGTTAAACAGAGTAAACAGATTACTCAACATGTGAACTGGCTACTCTGAACTATATCCACATGGATGGTCATACGAGTACGAAAGGTCATTCAAATCGAACCAAACGTTCCGTTATTTTAAGCAAAATTAATATTTTTTAAAACTTGGAAGGTGAATACTGGCTAAACGGTACACTTTTGGACACACACAGGTAAGTTTAGTTAAATCGTCTTATTTTGGGCCCAGGAATTTGTGGTTAAGGCATATCCCCCTATTTCAGAGACAGCCTGTAACTTTTAGCTTAAGGACCATAAATATCTGTCAAGTATGTTGTCATGTTTCATTTACACAAATTTTCGAATCTTACTATTCGTAAGTAAATCGGTTAGGTAGCTGAATAAAGGGCAACTTGTATTAAGGTTTGTGTTAAGCATGTGGCAACATTGTAATGTCTGTCACAACTGTCAAATATTTTTCAAAATTCAATTGTAACCTGGAAATATATCTCATAGCAAAGAAATAGAGATCAGGGAAGAAGCATTAATCTTAATAGAATATGTAAAACCACCACGGTGTTTAATTAACTTGATTTTTATACATTGAGAAATATAAATAAAATACGTTTATAACAAACAAAGTATTATCTAAGTCCACTTCGCCCTTAATAAACAATATTTTCAAGTTAGGGGAAATATTGACTCGCAATATTGTATTCACCCTAACTTGCTGTTTGTCTGTGGTGAAAGAAACAAACTTAGCGGAAAATGATAACACTGGACCACAATCGCAAGAAGTATTACGTCATAACAAACGTAGAATTTAAATAGAATGGTAAAGAATAAACTCAACGTTGATATTGCATGTAAACCCATTTCAACAGTGGGCATGTTTTAGAGCAAGCTGAAAGACCCAGTGGACAAGAACGACAAATTAAACGTGGTTTATAAAGTTCATAGCTACACTGAAACTTGCAAAGCTGTGTACATACGTAGGTACTATAAAACAAGATCCAGATGGGTGAACAACACATATGAACACAAACCAAATCGGCGAACAAATGTGCTCTGTCTGAACATTCCAATACTACATATAACTCATATCATAAAGGATGGTTTCAACAACATCAATGCAGGACCTGATATCTGGAATTGACGGGAGGTCATGTGCTGGCCACATAAGATTTTTTTTTCTATTATGGGTCGCTTAAAATTTAAGTCTTGTTGATGCAACTGAGCATAAGTGGTCTGTAAAATAATTTTATACTAATTCTCCTTAACGACGGAGCTTCATAATTTTAAATTTCTAGGAATCTATAACAGTAAGGTTAAGATTAGATAATAAATTCGAAGCAGCAACCCTTGCAGTCCATTAATATTCATTTTTCTTTCCACAGCGCATAAATGAGGCACAAAATTCAAGACAAATATTAAGGAGTATTAAATAAATAATAAATGTCAGCAGTATTGTTTGTTTATTTTTACTTCTCTGTTTTTATTTTAAAAGGAAAAATGAACATGAATAATTCTTTTGGCATATGTCAAACAAGCCCTATTTTATAAAAATTTAAACTTAAATCACCGGTAGCGCGAAAGATATAATAAGCAACACGGATTATACTTGTACGCAAATCTTTAACATCCTTGAAAGTTACTAGCCCTCCGGCTTCCAGCCTCCTGCTAATACATCCTCATATGTTAGTCGCACATATATTCCTTGTAGCTTGAATAGCTATTTATTTGTTTTACTAATAATATTTTTATTTAATCGAATTCTTCTTGCTGCATGACAAATATTACCATATTGCCAAAATATTTTTGAAAGACAACTGTTTTATCTTCAAATATGTATTTACATTACAGGATCGTCTTGAAATTTTAGTTACTTTGTAGGCTTAAGGCCATAATGTAGCTACATAAATGTAACAAAAATGGTGCTATAGAATTTGCATTGCACTAATTATAATAATAATAATATAAGAGTATTCTTATTTTTTACAATATACAATACTATTGCAACACGGCGACCGCATAGATATTGCTAAATTTTTCCATAGTATTGTCTACAAAAATATCAGAAAACAATGAAAAGTACTACTTTTAAATGTTTAATTTTGTGTAATTTAAATAGAAAATATACTAAAATGCATGCGTTGCATTGTAGATATAGTTGTAAACAATATATAAATACATTTGTTTAAGAAATTGTCAATTGTTATTGAAAAATGATGAAAATAAAATGAGAGCTGCATTATTTATAGTACCGCCCACTAAGTGTTTGATGATGGGGAAAGGGACATCTAAACTTGAAAACCAGACATATAGTGTTTTGTGTTCTGTGATATCAACCGCTCTCTTCAATTCCAGAACCACTCTGTATTATTTATATTACATACTTATTTATTGTTTTCCGTATTATAAAATAAAGTGATAAATTAAAGTAAGTAATTATGGCGAAAGGTGGACAAAATTACAACGTAAGCCTCGCTTAAAGTAAAGATTAAACAAACATAACAAATCTAGAATAAAAATGCTGGCTTGTAGAAGATGGTATAACATATAGGTGCATATGCAGAATCTGATCAAAAATATTAATTATTTAAATTTTCTTTAATAAGCGTAACAAACTGGATGAAGATTCTTCATGCGTCGAACATCCGTTAAGAGGATACAGATAAAAATATATTATATTGCAATTAAATAATTCCAATATTGTTTAGCATAAAAAGTACAGTGTTTGATGATTCTAGTTTTGTTGCTAATGGCAGTGGCTACAATATTGATAGTCAAATTTTGAAGAGATTTAAATGAAGGCGGCGCACATTGTGTTAAAAAAAATATTTGTAGAAATACGTATATTTTTCTAATCAAAATTTATCCGGATTTCGAAGACCACCATTGGGATCTCGGAAACTATAAGAGATACGACTTGGTTAAATCGGACATCTGCGCCTTTGGAGAGTCAACTTAGTTGTGCATTTATTTTAACAAAAATTCTGATAAGTTACTAGAAACTGGCGGAAAACTGAATTTGGTCGATTATTTTCATTTTGAAATAACTTCTAAACCATCAGTAACCGAGAAAAATGTATCAAATGAACGTTAGATATTTTTATGGTCTATCTATTGACATCATACGAAAATAACTATTTTATCGGTAAATTTGCGAGATATAATACAAACTTACATTTTTTAATTGGAACAGATATTCGATTTTTTTACAAAAAATGCTTATTTTTTCTCTTTCGATTGGTGTGAGGGTTTTTGTGTTTTAAATATTTTTTTAGATCAATCCTTGTATACCCACTTCTGTGAATTTAAAAATATAGAGTTAAAATTAAATAGATATGAAATAAGTTAATTAAGTAGAATAAAGTACTATTTTCAAAAACTAATGAAATTACTGACAAAAAATAAGAAATTGCATTAAAAACAATAAAAAACCGAAGATTTTAAGGGTTCAATAAATTTAAAAGACAATTTTTTTTGTACCAGTCGAAAGAGAAAAAAATAAGTATATACAAAAATCATTCATGTATATACTACATTATAAATATGTTTTAGTATAACCTTACACTGGAACATTTGAAACAAATATTAATTTTTAAACCCAACTATCGACCGTATTTCTAAAATTACTGATATTATATTCAAAAAAATAATGCCTACTCGTAACTAAATGCAAAACCAATATTTAGTAGATTTGTAAAGATAACATGTGGTTGTATTTATATCAAAATATTTTACTTTCGCTTGTCACCTCTGCGATCATATACCTAGCGAACTCTGTACAACGTTCAAAGCATAATATTCTCCCTAATTCATAGAAACTGTGGTGGCGGAAACGTTACGGCTCCGCCTACTTCTTACCTCACCCCTTACACTTGTAAAACCATAGATGGTTAGGGATTGATACATTTCGGCCTTAAACCTAAATATTGAAACTTTGGGAACGGGATTTAAATTTGCGATATTGAACACTCTTGATATTTTGAATGAGCTCCGCAATCTCTAATAAATAGTATAGTAAAGTATGTATCGATTACTGATTGAGTTAATCATTTTGACCATTTCATATAACTTTATTTAATTTCGAAGTTAATTCATTTGTAATGATATGTTGCGTGTTCATAAGCTTAAAATGTTTATTAAAAGTTTGTTATTTATTTTAGGTCTGAAATAAACAGATTATGAATTTCTGAATTTTATTAATTACGAGTATAAAATTTGCTGTAATATATTTAATATTTTCACCACAATAATTCTTTTCTTTGGAGCTTAAAACATAGTAAATAATATACGTGCATCAACTATTTTAGTTAAATTAGATATTAAGATAGGAACATTACTTTTGTTATTTGTATAGATTGTGTCGTGATAAAATTTTGCTGCGTTTATTATCCCAATACATAAACGGAGTAGTGGAAAATTATGAAGTTTTCAGGAGGTTCCTGATGGCAATATTTTCATAATAATATATATTTTATTATTTACTAGTTACCTGATAAAATAAATAACATAGAATTTGATTACTTGAAAAATAATAATATAAATATAATTTTTTTGTTGTAAATAGATCATAATATAAATAAATATAACTATGAAAACCGTACCTACATTGAAAGATATGATTTTGATTTACATTCCAGTTTTCCAGTGCCTACGATCAATCACAATAAAATTGATGCGCTCCAGTCAAAAATTCGCATATTGCCATTTATTTCCGGCAAAGGTGATAAAAAATGTCGCAACTGTAAAATCAAATAGGTATAAATATCTATATTCTAAATAGAAAAATTCGAGTATGTTCTATTCTTTTTCCATATGAAAATGTACATACAATCAAAAGTTTACAAACTGTCATGTATACAATTGTATTACATTGTTACACATTTTTGATAAAACTAGTATGAAACGGGAATTAATTATTGTACATTAATATGACAATTTATGTCATTGACGAAATACATCAAAAATAACATGGGCACAAATTAATTGGGATTATGCGTAAATGTGACAGGATAAATCTTCGGAAATATTTTGTCATAACTATAACGGGCAAAATTATTTTCCATGTTACAAATAAAGATAATTTTTATCCATACCGTTAATTATGAAACTATGATATTCATTACACTTTAATCCCGTTGAAATGTATTTTGAAATAATAACAGTACGGACAAAATATGGTTTTCAAATTCCATAAATAAAAAATTTGTTAGCACGGCTTATTATCCATTTCTTAAGTGGCGGGATAGCACAGTGATAGAGTGTTAGCATCTGGACTCAAAGTTCGATGTTTCGAATCCGGATCAGATCGAAAATTTTTCGAGGAATTTTTTTCGACTGGCCTTTATCCATACCCTCTCTCGTTACTTTTTCAAGTTGGGATACAATGAACTTAGCAATTACAAAGCTAAGAGCTAAGTAAGAAACATCATAAATGTAAAAGTAAAATTAATGGGGGTTGTTGTGTGAAATACAATATATTATATAGATATGAAATCGGGCAACCACAACCTCATTCAATCACATGAAGTAGGAACTTAGCCAACAGAAAAAATTCACAAAAAATATTCAATTTCTTAGGTATAAATGTCTAGTTTTTTATGTTTTTTAGGGCATCTCAGATAATATTAACGATAGAGCAAAATCTTTTACATTCAAGACTTTTTTAGAAAAATTTAATAGTAACCGCAACAGTTTTCTATCGTTTTTGAGATACACGCTCATTTATTATGAGATATATAAATTTTTATACGGTTTTCTAGAGTAACGATAACGATATCGTTTATATAGATAATAAAATAAGTTTTCAAAATGATTTTTAACCAATTACAACTTTATTTGAATTATTTTTATATAGATATTATACAGAGTGATCCAAAATAACGAATTCAGTTGGCAATAAAAAAATTAACTAGAAATTCGTAAGACTGATACAAAAATTTATTTCCTGGCGTCGACACTGTTGATAATGATATTTGAAAATTTTAAATTTGAATACATTTACAATTTTTCGTTATTCCCCTTATCCGCATCCTTTTATTTCTTTCAATAGCCACAGAACAATAATCTAAAGTATTTCAATCTTTCGAAATCCAATTAGCTGTCAGGCAGCTGCTCTGATATAACCTATTTGTATTTATTCTAAAAATTACATGCCAAATAGTATTTCCGCTTTTATCTGGTGTTGTGTAAGCTGTGGAATAAAAAGATTCTCAGAATCGTATTTCCAACTGAATCAGTTATTTTTGATCACCCTGTAGATGGCTTTGACATAATTCGCAAAATGTGGTTCAATATGATTCCTGGAGTATACAAATTGAAAAAAAAATCAGTAAAATTGAAGAAATAAGCAGTAGAAATAAAAAAATATCAGTTTTATATTTATTAATAATTTAAGTTTTAACTAAAGAACACAGATATGTTATACCTACATATATTATACGCATTATTAATTCTAAAACCCAATTATGTTCTTTCAAAAATAAAACATGAAGGTCCTAAAAGATTGGTGTTGAAGAGATGATTTAATAAAATATGCAAGCTAATATATTTATTTAAGTTTATAAAGATAAAAATATAATAAAGATATTAGTCATTTATAGATTTCTGAAGATAGGAATTATTATAGCGTAAAAGTATGTCTTATATTTATGTATTGTATATTTTTAATAATTTTACATGTAAATTTCATTGTTGCTGTGAATTACTAATTTAAAGCATTTTTGTTGTACCTACACGGGTGCCGTAAAAGTGTAAACACCTGTTAGACGAATGTTACTATGTCGCTTTCATTGAAAATTAAACATTTAAAAAAATAGTTTTATAGGTAATTTCAGTATCCCCGACAACATAGTTTGTTCGCTTCAAATACCACAAAGAAACTCCGAAAAATGTAACACATATAACTAAATAACCTGACAAAAGCAGGCGTATTCCATATAAGTACACATAAATAAGAAAACCGATCTCTCGACGATACGCGTTCTTTTCATCCCTCTGCACCTATGAAATCACATTTCGTTTGATGTACAGCCTACATGCAGAAATCCCATCTGCGACAGAGGGCGCATTGTGTCGGGAAACGAATGACCAAAATTCCATTCAGCTGCGGACAGCGGACGAAATAGACGAGAAGAAACGGAACCGGCAACCAGCGCGGCGATGCGATGGCGAACGCATACCAAGCAGGTTTTACTTTTAAGATCTTTACAACCAAACCTGCTATTTACGTGCTAGAGTATGATTCCAGCAATGAAGGGATAAAATTAAATTATAAAACGGAGTGTATCTAAGGTTAATATAATTGATATGTATGTAAATAGAAAGTATTAGAAAATAACGTTTAAATATTTAAAGGGCATACAATATGGTCAAAAAGAAGTAAAAAAGTCTTAACCTAAATGGGTTCGAAAATGAATCGTTACAGAGTTACAGCCCTTTGAAAGTGCACCTTATCAGACATATTTTTATTAATATATCTGGTACTGACTGGTTGTACTTAAATTTTGATTGGTATGATGATACTACTTATATAGATCCATGTGTGTACTTCCTTTTGTTTCTGAATCTCAATCAGAAACGTCTCATATGGGCATGCTATTAACGTTAGTGTTCGTTATTTTTTTACCTATTACTACTAACAGTTTTTCATTTTTACTTACTAAATATTACATACAATATCGAAAAATACACAAAATAGTATTGTTGCTAAAACTTGATAAACGGAGTTGTTTTTGAGATATTTTAATTTTTAAAAAATCATTATTAGTCGTCTCTGATTCAGATATAGAAATAAAAGAAAGTATAAACATGGATGTAAGTCAGAACAACACACCAAGTTTTAAAATTTTAGTGCAACTAGTACGACGGCTATTCATAAAAACATGGCTGCCGAGGTACACTTTATACTTTATAGTTGCTGTTAAATAAGTATGGACTAGAGATTTCTACACTGTTGCTATTTCAGGAGCCATGTTGAAAATGCTAAATTATGTAGAAGCGGCAACACCGAAGGCCAAGGGACAGAATGTAGAGTGCTTAGAAGGGAAAAAATTGAACATATGTCTATATTTATTTGACGATGACTACAGTAAACTCAAACTTTATCAACAAAAGGAAAAGCCACTAATAACTTTGTGTTATTAGAAACGGAATTTCAGTAGATAAAATAACACTTTATAAATAATAGCACGAGATAATATGTATTTAAAGTAATTCGAAACGTCATGTCTTCTAGAACATTTGCTCATGTATCTATTCAATTTGTGAAATTCAAACTTTCAGAAAAAAAGATAAGTGACCCCATTATCGTACACTATTTTATATTTATAACTCTTTCCTACCTACATGTATCTTGACAATGGTGTAACAGAACTTTACGTTAGAATGCTATAAAAGCAATTTATTTGGTTTTTAAATGGTCATTGAAAAAAAAAAACGTAGTGGTGGATGTTTATTAAAATATTAATTACGTTTTACAAAGTGTAAAATATGGTACGAAGTATAATACAATAATTAGTAAATCATGCTAACTAAATTCCAAATACGACACCTATTAATCGTTACAGATTTTGAAGAAGCGAGTTTCAATCGATGAGAGAAACGAAATGGGAATGCTAACGCATTACAATCAGGTTTTATTTTAAAAGATGTTTGCAACCTCCTATTTCCATACTAGAGTACGACAATACAAATGAAATGGGGGATAATTAGATTAGAATGCTAAAAAGGTTATTTGGGTATTTGTGGTCATCACAAACGAACTGACTAAGTGAGGTTCTTGTGATATATGGATATGGATATAAAAATATAAATTGCGTTTTATAAGAGGTATGGTTCAAAGGATAGGTAGTGGAATAAGTAATGAATCAGACAATTTAAATTCTAAATAGAACACTTTCTATTTAAATTTTCAGTTTAGGTGCTTTGCTCAAATCTTACTGTTCGTATTTATATTTGAATGGAAATTATTCGGTATATAACAAAATTTGTGAGATATGTATTGATGATATAGTGTTATCATTTATTATTATTATTATTATTAAATCACGCATTTTATTTTACAATAATTAAAATACGAAAATATTTAAAAATTGTGACTCACCGTTTGTTGGTAAAACTCAAAGATGTATTTATTGGTGCAGAAGTTAGTCCAGAAAAAGGAATCTTCCAAAGAAATCTGAAAAATAAATAATTCATATTAAAGAATATACAATAGACATTCAATTAAATTATTTGGTATACTGCTTTTATTACATATTTTATTTTCGATTCAATTTTATTTTTAAAAATTCTTGCAAAGAGATTTGTATACAATTTCATTAAAAATTAACTTCCATTTATAATACACCTATAATTTCAACAAAAATATATCATAAAATTACGTTAATAATTATTGTTCTTGAATTTTGAAGCATACATTTGCTGTCAATTATTACAAACATTTGAATTTCTCAGCTGGTTTCCTTGAAACTGTAAAATTTATTACAAGATATCATTATATATGTAGTTACATATACATGTACGTTTTATATCTAAATAAGATAATAGAAGAATGTGAATATAGCAGATAGAAAATTCAATGTTATATTTTTG
Organism: Harpalus rubripes; assembly: GCA_963082715.1. Lineage (NCBI taxonomy): Eukaryota > Metazoa > Arthropoda > Insecta > Coleoptera > Carabidae > Harpalus > Harpalus rubripes. Next base: position 37,806,792 of record OY720457.1, on the reverse strand, counting down.
CGCTAAAATAAATTGTTAAGAATTATATTTATCTAAATTAAAACTATATAGACTTTAGCCAGAAAAAATATAATATAGAACAGGCAAGAGCCTGCTGTTACTTTCACGGTGAGGTAAGCTTGCCCGCGACGTGGGAGACGAAGAAGGCAGAGGGTTGGGCCACGTTGGGCCGGCAAGTACCCCCACTTCTACAGATTATACACCACTATTCAGAAATAATGAAGGGAGATAGGCTACAGGCTAGCACTTTCACTGTCCAAGCCTTATGACTCCGCAACAACGGCTTAAAAATCAGAACTACCATTCCGGCTATATATTTCAGAGGTTAAAAGAAAGAAATCATAGACGTTTTTCTCTAAAACAGAATAACCATAATGTTTTTTTTTTATTATTAAAATTAAAATAAAATTTAAATAAAAGCAACCTGTAGTTTGTAGCAGGAAATATTCTTTGGTTATTATACCATGCAGTATACCACCACAAGATTGAACCTGATTTTTTGACTACAATTACCATTTTGTAATAAAGATTAAATGCGTCAAGTATATTGTTCTCAGAATTTATAGTACCTATGTGTACATATTGATTGAAGGTGACATATATTATTGTAACTCTGCCACTAACTCAATGAAAATTATTTCGAGGAATTAAGTCCCTTCGCTCTCTGTCTTATAGTAGCTAAAAAACCGATCTGGCGATAATCCCGTACCTTGATTACCTCTTGGTTTCCGGATGGTACTGGGAAATATAGGTTTTATCTAATTGTCTTTTTCGGCAAGTCAGGTTGTGTAGAGACAACCTCACTGCAAATCTGTTTCCGGACATCTTTCTGTCTCTGGCTGAGGTTTTCTGGTACCATTTTGGCACAAATTTCGCCCATGCCTAATTGGTCCTGCAATATCTGTCGTACTTGTACACCGGAACAATGCTCGTGCCCACAATGCTCTGGCTGTAAAGCAGTTTCTGGATGAGGAGAAAATTATTGCATAAGAATATTCACCTTACTTGCCGGATTTGGCACCATGTGACTTCTATTTGTTTTCAATGGTCTCTTGTCCGTCGATAAATAGTTTGTGCATTCAGTCGATTACGTGTCATATTATTAATATCTGTCCTTACACATCCGTAAACAGTTTCAAACACTCACTCGGTGATTTTTTTAATTTTACAGAGAATTTCAGACAAATTCGCTGTTCATTTTTAAAATTAGACATGATTCCGGCAAAACGATCAAATACTTGTACTTGTATCTTTAATTATTACTGATAACTGACCGACTACTACAAGGGAAGCAGGCTTATTCTCATCTGGCTCACAAAAAGGCTATGTAGCGAATTAAAGTTATCTTTCGTTATTTAGTATGCCAAATATCAACATTTTATTATTAATAATAATGTCACAGTATTATTCTGAAAAAAAAAGAATTTCGAGCAGCAGCCTCTTTACAGTTCAAATAAAATCAAGTTACCTTGGCCTCAGAAAATAGAACATAAAGAAATAAAAACAAAATTTGTTTATAATTACTGTTTTTTATCTTATTGGTAAATTTCTCTGTCCATTAACATGTCTGCGTGTATGTGTGTGTGGATCCTCCACTTTAACTCTAATATTATCATTCAGAAAGTTTTGAAACCTTGTATTCCGAACTTTTTCTGTAATGGAAAGAGCCCATTAGATTTTGGTGAAAATCGGATAACCGGAAATGGCAGTTTACTAGAAGCTCAAAATAGTTTTTCTTCGAAAAGTACCTTTAAATGTTATTTTCCGAGATTAATGTTATTATAAAAATTAAACATTATTAAATTTTCTATAGATTTGCATTAATACTTTTTCTATATATTTTATGGATAAATTTATAATATTATCTATAATTTAAATCCCAGAACCCGCGCTTTAAACAAACAAAACGCAGTTATTGAAATGTATGTAATTGACAGGTAAATGTCACTATCAAAGAACTTATCATTTCAAAAGAATATTAGTAATGTTTTGAAAGGAAAAAAGAAAATAGAACAATAGAAAAGAAATTCAATAGTTTCCAGCATAAGTGGGTATGTATTTAGATTCATAAAAATTAACGATCCACAAAAATGTTTAAGCTAATCCTCATTTTTGAATAAGTGAATTATATTCTATCGCGGTATTTCAATTTAATCTTCATTTTATTATAAACTCCGGTTGCTCAATAGTTAGAGCAACGCCTCATGTCATGAGTGCCCTCGGGGCTCTGGGTTCGAATCCCACTAAAGCATGGATGTGTGTGAATGTGAACCCACTCTGTAATTGGAATGTAATTCTGTTGAGGGGTTTAATAAAATGTAGTTACTTGGATTAGATTAGACTATATTTACAGAAATAAACTGTCAAAATTAGAGTAAAATTCGCTAATCCAAAAATAAGGATTAACTTAGGGCTGTAAATGGCGGGAGGTATTGTGTTGGCCACTCCAGATTTTTTATTTTATTGGATACTGATTTTAAAAAAATTTAAATAACTAAAAAGCTACTGCTTATATCAAGTTGTAGCAAGAGTACCTTTTTTCTGTATTTTTGTAATGTTGTTTTATTAGTAAAAATGAAAAAATAGCAATGTAAAACTTGAGATACAGAAACAAAAGAATGTATAAACATGTACCTAATTAAATAGTATCTTCATATCAAGTTTCAAAATTTTAGTGCGACTAGTACCAAAATTATTAACAAAAAAGTGTCTGTTGAGGTGCTCTTTCAAAGAGGTGTAACTCGATAACGCAACGTTTCCGTACACGTGTTTTAACGTTTTCTGCTTTCTTTTGACCTGTAGTATAACCCATTACAAAATAAGAAAACCGTAAACACTTGCATATTTTGGAAAATATTTAAAATTGAAATAAATGCGGAATCTAAAACGTTTGCTACTTTCCGTAAGGAAGCATGGAAAGAAGTAAGAGGGGATGCTAAACCAATCACAAAATAGACGATAAAAGTGGGACGTACCCTGACGTACCCGTCCGTGAATTGTCTGCGAGAGACATCTAGTAAGGAAACTACACACTAAAATTTAATTAATTTTAAATCGTAATAACGTTGTAATACATTAATAAATTATCATTTTCTAAATTGAAATCTTTTTTAAACAGCATGTATTAATAACTTATTAAGTTATATTTCAAAATTTCGGCATCCAAACCATAAAAAAATATACATTAAAATTAAGAATTTTAAACTCAATTTATTTTGTTATAATTAATAATAATACAAATTTGGCTCTGTAGCGAACTTTTTACAGGTTTGCTTATATAGTGTGCAAAAGTAGAACAAAATCGGTACAATAATACAGTCTCCACATTGTTACGAAATTAGTAAATATCGTCAAATTGACCTATTTTAATACCATATTGCTCATTTATTTTAAATGATTTTTTAAAAAAGCCTCTGTCGCGAACTAAACTCAACCTTCATTATTCATCATGCCAAATTTCAATAATTTATTATTTACAATAAAGTCACAGGACTATGGAGAAAAAGTCACATTTCGTGCAGCAGCTAATGTCTATTTTTTTGCTACGTGTCTAACTAGTCAAAAATATTGTCAGATAGTCTGGTGAGATATAAGCTGTGTTGTAACTCAAAGTACTGACCCTAACCGCAAGTATGTGTGTATGTGCGTATGTATGTGTGCGCGCGTGTGTGTGTGTGTGTGTGTGTGTGTGTGTGTGTGTGTGTGTGTGTGTGTGTGTGTGTGTGTGTGTGTGTGTGTGTGTGTGTGTGTGTGTGTGTGTGTGTGTGTGTGTGTGTCTGTGTGTGATCAAATTTTCTAATGCGATAACTCTAATTCTACAATTTCAAAAATTATAATTTTTTCGTATTTCTCTTCGGTACATCCATGTGAAGAGTTGATTAGATTTTGGTTATAATTGGTCAACCATAAGTAGCCTCATTTGAAGATTTTAACAGTTTTTCTTGAAAAAACGATGTTAAATATAATTTTTTAACATTTAATGTTATTATAAATATTAAAGAATATTTTATTCTCTATATAATGCATTTTATACTTCATATATAAGTTAATGTACAAGAAATAGAATCTTTTACAAGGAACTTTCTGTGTGACATTTATACAAAATACATAGAACTGGCGGAAGGTAATGTGCTGGCCACATCAGATTTTTTATAATTCATTTTCAAAGTTTACATAACAATAGCATTGACATTAGTTTCGACAGTGGCATTACCGACCGAGTTAAAATGTCAAATCCACACAATTCTGCTGTCAATCCAATATTTTTTTATTAAACAATTAACATTTTCAACAAATTTTAAGTATAAATTAATGATTTTTAGTTGATTTTATGTGTTTCTTGTAAATTTGTATACAAATAAAAGTTTTTGCCTACAAACACTATTGAATTTTTAACACGGCATACTTCAATTAAAAATGCGATATTTTAATTCTAGTGTTAAAAGTAAATTACCTTGGTAATGACGAAGGGAACAACAAATCGACATGTTTGACATATGTCAAAAAAAAATTACAAATACAAATTTAAATGAAATAAATGTGTTTGTAGAAAAAATAGTGTATGATATACATACGTGTTAAAAGTGATTTTATTTTGTTCGAAGGTTTAGATCACTCCGCTTCGCGTCGTGTTCCAAACTTCCTTCTCACAAAATAAAATGTCACTTTTAACACATATCATAAATAACTATTATTTTTAGAATAATTGCGAAAAAATCGCAACGGACATCATTTTAGAACCTTGTTACGGTTTTAAGGTTTGGAATTAAGTTAATTTATTTTTTAACCCCGCCGAACACAAATTTAGTGTTATTTTGAAAATATTTTAAACCGTTGAGGAGTCGAGAGCACTATAAAATGTATTTTTATGCAAATTTTTCACAATTTTTTCCAAAATTTCGATTTTATTTTCCACAATTTCTTTTGATACTTTTATAATATTAATATCAAATCGACGCTCTAGAGCTCGTTTTTGCAAGAATTAACACTATCTTTAATCGAAATCAAGATATATTTTTAACCTTTTAGTCAAAAATGTACAATTTTTAAACTCGGGTTTAAGGAGTATTTAACTGGAAATTTAATCACTTCTATATCGGAAATAAACATGCATGTTTGGGGGCTCATAACTCGTGTTGTACGTAGTTAATATATAAATTGATTCGCGGTTGCGAAGTCCGCAGGTATCAGCTAGTTGAATATAAAAGGGCAATGGTGAGAAGTTTATTAATTAGATTCTCGAAAACAGTTTGTTTCTAAGTAACGGAATTATACAATTATGATTCTGCATTAAATTCCTCAATTTACATCTGTATTTAATCAAAAATATTAAATTTCTAGTTTATTTCAAATATAATTACTGGAATATGTGCAAACTCTCATATGTAATATAGGAGAAGTAAATATCTAATGCAATTAATATAGCTTAGTAAACGGGTAGCAATTGGAGTTCAATATTTAAGTTGGGTTTAAATGACCATCGAACGGAGATTATTTGTGCAGTAGTACAATTAATATTGCAGTCAAACATTCCATTCTATATTGTCATTTAACCTTTGTTAAATATTTAAACGCCATTAGCTACATGCAGTTAAATGCCATTAGATCAATAACGTACTGTTAAATTAAAGCTGTTCTGATCATTGTTAGCCTTCTAGAAACCACAATCATCTAAAAATATATCATTACATTTGCAATATTTATCAAATAGAGCTCATTATATTGATTAATTTCATAACTATTAAGTATGTACATACACAACGTTAGCAATTCATTACTCATAACAGATTCCATATTTTTCAAATATTCTCATATTACGATGATGAAATCGTATATGAATTCTTAATTACTTTAATCAAGGGAATAAAATATCGAACCCATATTTTTACATACTGATTTTTATTTATATTTTATGTTAATTGTGTCGCTTTTTATACATTTCTGTAGTTTGGTAAAATAAATTTTTCTGTTTCGGAATTAGGATGAGATATTCTAGCACGCATATGGTGACACAAAATATCTTTGCAACGGACAGAATAATAACACAAATCACTGTTACCGACTTTACTATTCAGTCATAAATTTCCATTAATAGAAATTGTCAACTATTTTTATAAAGAAATAATGTAAATGAAGAAGGCTATACAAGTAATCGTTCGTTCGTCCACTCTCAGCTTCGCGCTCATGTTTGAATTTCAGATTGGTGGTGTGGTTGAATGTAATAAAAGATGGTTTAAAAATGGTTTTTAAGCATTTTTATTTCACAAAATTGAGGACGTTTCGATGCAATATTGCTTCATCAGCTCTAACAATGTATAAAGTTTTTTTTTAAACTAATAGGTACATATTTAAGTTAAATAAAAGTCGTTTTTGTAAGAAACGTCAGGTCTGCGTGGTCATTTTATGAAACAAAAATGTTTAATAAACATTTTTAAACAATCTTTTATTACTTGGATCCTACGACACCTCATCTACATACATATACTAATTAATAATAAAAAGTATCTTGCATATTGTAAAAAATATAAATCATACGCGATTACAGACGGTTAGTCCTTAGAACCATTTTAAGCCGAAAAATACACTTATCTTCACAAAATGTTTCGTATGCGCGTATATTTTGTAGTCACTTTAAATCTGCCTTTGTACGAGATAAGTAAATACACAAAAAATATTCCGCTTTTAGTAGATGAAGCTTTAAATATAAAAATTCTAATAAAAAATTATATCTAATCTTTGCATTAATAAAGTTTCTTGGCGATACTAAAGTTCGAGTAAGATCTGAATGGGTACAATAATTTCCAACTTTCAATCCGTTCCTCTAGCTCTAACCAATCTTCATACATTTAGATCAAAATATTTAAAATATATGTTTAGGAACACAAAAACCCTCACCGCAGAATAATTGGACTTAGTACATTAAGTTCCAATCGTATGTAATCACTAATCACACTACAGTAAAACTCAAAAAAATATTGTCCGCAATGAAAGTTATACTTTTGAACTTTTTTTTTGAAAATCGTGTAGATAAATCGGATGGATATACCGCTTCCTTCTTCTCCAGTGGTGTATAAAGCAAATTTTACAATTAGTCAATTACAAAACAGTAGACTTAGTAGAAGTTTGTATGTTTTATTTAGTTAGATTGCAATTTTCATAAGGTGTAAAACATACTAAATATTTTATTCCCCAATTTGATAGTGTGTTGGGCGTATAAGTTCCATTTATTTAAAATTACTTCGAAGTTCTAGGATGTTTCGGCCTAATATACAGCCATCATCAGCTCCATTTCGTTAAATGCAAATTATTGTTAACATAAATTGTCTGAAGATAGCAGTCACTTACCAGATACATATTATATTTTTTTATACATAATATTGTTTATAAATAATTCCATAACATCGGGGAGCCGATCACCACCATCGTCTATTATATTATACGTTGTTGTCAGGGCTATAATGTAAAGGTCAAAATAGGTTAAGACAAATCTCATTAAAAATAATATTTAAAATTAAAACTTACCAAAAATCATATTTTGTTATTAACAATAATATTATAAAAGAGATATAGAAAGCAATTTAACAACATATAGATTAAATCTATATGTGATGTCAACTGATTCAAATGAATGTTGTTTAATTGAAGATTGCTGTCACCGCCATGGTAAACATTATTGTGCCGAGTAGAGTAAGAGAAAACTATTTCCGACTAGCGAAATTCAAATAAAAAGAGAAAGAATTTTAATATTTATGAGCGCAAAATTCAATTTAAATACTATATAAAATATTTTTTCTACAGTCTATATACAAAGTAGACATTTGCGCTCTCTTTTGTCAACGCAAAATGTCACTTTGCCGCTCATGCGCGACAAAGTAGAAAAAACGCTCGCTGTCCAAATTTCTAACTATACAATGTTGAGAAATGTCACTTGTCTACATTCTTAATAGAAACGGTTAGTCAGGAACTAATAGCACTATTGGCACTGTAGTTACACATTTACCACCTTCACAAGTCAATCTGATCTGACATATAACTGCTCTGTCTGTATATTACATAACCAAACAAAATGCCGCACTGCCGTAAAAATAAAATAGAGCATTTATTTACAAAAACGAAAGTATAAAATGCTTAGATTAGATTGAAGCAATAGCTCAAGAAGAATGGAAAATAACGATAAATAAAATAAATTGTGTGAACAGTTGTGCTACAAAAGTTTGGCGTGAACGCTTCCAGTGGACATCCACTTTTCCACTGCACTAGTTTAATGTACTTGAAACAAATAAATTATACAAAAATTTATAATGTTCATTAAAAAATTAGCATTAATTTTTTGTAAAAACGAAAGCCAAAACAATATCTTGAAGTCATATATACGTTCCTATCTTCACTGCAAAACTATTGAATAGTACTGTAAGTACAAAGTGTACATTTTATTATTTTTTGTTATGGTGGAAGACTGTAGAAATATCTTGTATGTGTTTCGAGCGCAAATGGACATTGTCGATTTCGAGAGAATGCCGCGCTCCTGATGTCTGTATATATGGATGGATATATGTATGTATGTATGTATGTATGTGTGACGATTTTTTCGGATCGCATAACTTCAATACCATCTTTCCAAAAATTATAATTTTTGCGTATTCCTTGTCCTTACATCTATATGAAGAGCTGATTAGATTTTGGTTACAATTGGTCGACCGGAAGTACCATAATTTGAAGTTTTTAACAGTTTATCTTGAAAAAACGGTGTTAAATATCATTTCTTCACATTTAATGTTATTATAAATATTAAAGAATGTTTTATTTTCTATAAGATTTGGTTACATTTTATGCTTCATATTTAATGGATATAGAGTAATAAATTTATAAAGAAATGAAATTTCATAAAGCAGCAAGCTGTGCTATAACCATGGAAACATCTACTATATTAAGAAAATTCTGATTGACAAATGTCAGTGTCAAGTGCATTTGGCAGTATGTTTGTGTTATTATTTTACTGGAAATATATAATCTTTTACAAAAAAACTTTCTGTATGGAATTTGTACAAAATACATAGAACTGAAGATAATGTACTGGAAATATGGAATATTTTACAAGAAAATCTCTGTGTGGAATTTTTACAATATACACAGATCTGACCACGATCTGACGGAAGGTAATGTGCTGGCCACATTAGATTTTTTAACACTATATCCATTGAGTATGAAGTATAAAATTTAATCAAATCGTGTAGAGAATAAAATATTCTTAAATATTATAATAACATTAAATGTAAAAAAGTGATATTTAACAGCATTTTTTCAAGAAAAACTGTTAAAATCTTCAAATTAGGGTACTTCCAGTCGACCAATTATAACCAAAATCTAATCAGCTCTTCACATGGATCTAAAGAAAAGGAATATGCAAAAAGTATAATTTTTGGAAAGGTGGTATTGGAGTTATGCGATCCAAAAAAATCGTCACACACACACACTCACACACACACACACACACACACACACACACACACACACACATACTTACAAACATACATACATCCATCCATACATAGAGACATCATCGTAAAAATAGTAAAATCGTATTCTAGGGACCCTAAAACGTGCTTATTCATTAAAAACTAATCATCATATTTTTTGACCAAAGACAATACCGTCCTTAACTAAAGGTGACGGAAGGTAAAAGGCGGAAGATATTACATACGATGAAAAATTTGTATTTATTTATATTTTTTTATTAACAACTAATAATCTTTTAATCTATTGTCATTACAGTGTGTTATTTGTGGCGAAATGTTAATCGTAGTCGCCACAACTTGTCCAAAATGGGAATCTCGAGAATTAAAAGGCGAATAAATTAAAGGAAATTTGCGACATTAGGGGGCCATTTTAGTTGTTAATAGTTGAAAAAATGCATGGGTTACTAAATATAGGAGAAAATGTAAATTATACAGAATAATTTAATAGATTTTAATTTGAACTCCTCTAGGACAATTTATTACTGTTTCGATTGATGATGCTCAATATTGGATTTCAAGTAATAAAGTCAAAGTTATAATTTCTATATAGGTTTCATAAATTCGTATAAAGTTACACTATTAAAATGGATATATTTTTTTCTTTCCAGCGATGTATTATTTGTGCATGTTTATTTGTTTTGTGGGTGGGTGTGTTCAGATAGGATTATAATTGAATAAAATAAAGTATTTGTTTGAAGGAATTTATTTACAAGAGTATGATGTTTAGCATAGGAGAGCATAGCAGAAACTGTATATGTATAGGAAAAGGGATAGAAGAAGAAATACCATGCAACATGAATGAGAACGGAGAGCCACTACAAATTACATGTTTTGAAGTTAGGATTGGAGACAAAATTATATACATACACACAAGAAATAATATTTACCACAGAAGGAAAATAATATAAAACATATGTACAAATTTAATTACATTACATGAATATGATTATTAATATGTGTGTATATGTGTTTGCGAGAGTGGTTTGAGCGTATGTGGCCGTGTAATTTACAATTATTTTAAGTGACCTATGCATTTTTTTCGGATAGACAAACTTTTGTCTAACTTAACCGACTCCGTATCTGTTATAGTTCTCGAGAACGAGAACCCCATGTTGGGCGCGTTATCCAGGACACCTACGTACCTATAAAAATATAATATAACCTATTTAAAACTTGCTTATTCCGTATTCCTTATTTGGATTATAAAATTTATACATTTTTCTCAATGATCTCTAACCATTTTTTTAGACTATATAAACTTGGCGTGTAACAACTCAATCATAATAAAAATAACATTCGATAAATATATCAATGGAATCTGAAAAATAAATTTCCAATATTAATATTTTTAAAAATTGCACAAATCCTTTATGAAGCATAAATGCAGTAGGTATATGTAATGTCATTTTAATTTTTAAGCCGAGTTTATGCAGTAATATCATAGTCCTTGTCATAATTGTAGTCTTAAGTCTTGAGAATTAAAATGTTTTTATAATAGATCTGTTTATGCAACATTGTCATATAGTCATAATCGGTATCATAATCATAAGCATAATCACAGAATTGGATTAATTTTAGTTTTAAGACTATGACTATGACTTAATGGTGATGTTGTTTATTACGAACAAAATAGCAACTAATTTTTCTAAAGTATTTAACATACATATCTATAGTCGGCAAATATAATATTTAAGGAATTGAGTTTAGAAAGTGAGAAATTAATAGTCACATCAAAAATGCTGCATAAACGACCAACTATGCTAAGACTGTTCTTATGATTATAGCTTAAGACTATGATTATGATAGTGACTGTGTTATTACTTCATAAACCCGGCTTTACTGTTTTGCGTAGAGTAAACGCTGACAAATTATTTTTATAATTTTAAGCCCAATGACAAATTACATGCAACACTGGTCTTGTCATTTCAAAACAAGACATAAAACATAAATGATATATTCAAGTGTGCTAAATAATGTAATGTTATGCACAAACGGTGTTTTCTACATTTCTACGATCCTGCAAAATGTTGACAAATAACTGCGCATTTTGATCATTAAAAGTAGGTCTTTATTCAAGAGCTTACACATGCCTGAAGTTCTTTTTATTCCACTTTACTACACACTATTTATAACAAGGAACCTCTGGAAGTGTAGTTTCAGATGATAAAATTAAAACATTTTTAATATTATTTTTTATCGTATATTTGTTCTATTGGGGAATTCCTGTTTTTATATAAAATATTTTCACATATTTTTTTTGTTTGGTCCTATTATTGTATTCTTTTGTGATTGAGTAAAGTATTTTTCAAATATTGGTATAATTTTTGAATGCACATTTATGTATTGTTAAAAAATGTTTTGTTAGATAAAATATAACACACGAGCAATGTCGTTCCAAAATATAGAGCGTGTGACAGCGAGTTAAAACACTTCAGAACATCGGGAACCCTATTTTAAGAATCGCTGCTCTTTTGTATAAAAACCTACACAATCATCTTCTTCCTTGGTAAAGAACTAAGATTCTCTTACAAACAGCATTGAATTCCTTGAATGAAGACAAGTTTTTCGATCAGGAGCAAAAATGTGCATATCTACCACATATTTCAGCTGTGAACATAACAAACAACCGACGTCTAGCAAGCATGTTGAACAGTTGAACAATGACCAAGTTCGATACGCATCTCCTCTGTGGCACTTTTCGATACCTCACCGAGTTATATGAAGAAGTTTATAGGTGTCTTTTGAAGTGCGAATACTGTCGTAAAGTAAGCGAATAAACTCGAGGACAGGATAGCGATAAAAGTGATGTATCAATAATAGTAAGCTTTCTGTGGCCAATCGGTTTCTAAATCATTGTGCTGATCGACAGACAAGAGCTTCAGGATCAACAAAGATAAACAAACAGGGATATATACAAAAGATGAGTACGCTGTAGGAATATTAATTTTTTTCTATCTTCGTAAAAAGAAACTTGGAATATAAATAGAAATACTCAAAAATTGTACAATAAGAGCAAATGTAAATGACGATGAAATCGAAAGAGAATTAAAATATTTATTTTTATTTTTAAATATTTAATTTAACTATTATTTTAATTATAAGTTCCGAATTTTTTAAATAGTCGAGGGAGTTAATCTGAACTATGTGTATTCAAATATTATTTTATTAATTTTAACTTGTCAATAATTGAAAGTAAAAATTAAATTATAATAAGAATTATTTCTAATAATACGAAGTCTGTTAAAAAAGTATCCGACCTTACTTTTTTGCGAAAATCTGATACATTTGAATCAAGCGCGCTTGCATGAGCTGACCTTGAACCTTCGTGCGCTTGCGTGAATTTTTTCCCGTCTGTCGATAGTGTCTGTTGTTGGCAAACAGCATTTAAGTAAGGTAGTGTGTAGTACTCTCGTCGGTTTTTCATTGCAAGGAAAATGGCGGAACGACTGGAGCAGCGCTATTGCATCAAATTTTTCCTGAAACTGGGCGACAGCCAGGTGAAAATCATTCGAAAGATTCAGACGCTTTCGGTACCGATTCTAAGGGCATCACACAGATTAAGGAGTAGTACAATCGGTTTAAAGACGGCCGCACATCGGTGGAGAGCGAGCCACGCTTCGGTCGGCCATCAACATGCCGAAATGACCGAGTGAACGCTGTGATGCGGGACCGTCGTGTGAGTGTCTGAGAAATTGCGGACGAGGTGGGCATCAGCACTTTTTCAGCACATTCCACGAAGAGAGTGGCGGCGAAAATCGTACTGAAGCTGCTGACGACGGAGCAAAGGCAACGCCGTGTTGAAGTCTCACACAACATGCTGGACTCCACAAACAGTGACCCCGAGTGCATGAACACCATAATCACTGGCGACGAGTCCTGGGTGTACGGTACGGAAACCAAATCCCAGTCGTCACAGTGGAAGTAATAAAAAACCAACGGGAGCACTACACACTACCTTACTCAAATGTTGCTTGCCAGCAACAGACGCTGTCAATAGGCGGGAAAAAATCATGCATGCGCAAGAAGGTTCAAGTGCACTTGCTTCAAAACCATTAGGTTTTCGCAAAAAAATAAGGTCGGATACTTTTCTAACAGCCCTCATATATGAGTAATTAATCATAATTTGACTCTATAAAAATTTATGTAATATCAGTAAAAAATTCAAATAGAATTCTTCTAACAGTATATTCAGCAAAATTTCAAAATTCTATGCTAAAAGTATATAATTTCTATAAATAATTCTGAAGTATTTTTTTTTAGATTTGGATTGATTTGATCTACGTATATTGAAATATTGTTTTGAATATATTTTCAAATATGTGTTACACCACAAATTATAGTAGTTATTAAATTTGTAGAGGATACACGTAATACACTATTTATATAGTTTGGAAATAGTAATTTGGGAGTTAGTTGTATTTGGTATGAGAGTAGAGGAATAGTATTAGTGATAAAAGACTGTTTGTTCCATATTTGACTTCTTTATTTTCTGATCATCGTAATAATTCAGAAGTGGGATAAAGGATCCGGCTTTAACTCCATTAAAATAAAATGTCGAAAGAGTTACGAGTAGATAGAGTGATAGTTGATAGTCTGATGCGAAATGATTTTTACGATTTTTGAGTTACTTTGTGTTTATGAGTAATTGCAATATAAGCTAAGTGCAAACCATAGTAATATGATCTGATGCGAAAAGATTTTTGCGATATCTGAGTTACTTTGTGTTTATGAATATGTGCGGCATAAGCTAAGTGCAAGCCATAGTAATATGAACTAATGCGAAATGATTTCTACGATTTCTGAGTTTCTTTGTGTTTATGAGTACGTGCGGTATAAGCCAAGTGCAAGCCACCCTTATAGGTAATCCAAAATATCAGTGAGAACACTGAATGAGGTCAGGAACATCGAATGTTAAACCACAAATTATAGTAGTTATTTAATTTGTATGGTATATACGTAATACACTATTTATATAGTTTGGAAATAGTAATTTGGGAGTTAGTTATATTTGGTATGTGAGCAGAGGAAGAGTATTCGTAATATATATATATATATATATATATATATATATATATATATATATATATATATATATATATATATATATATATATATATTTACTAATAAGATATTTTATTTTTTACGTATTTTCTGAATTACCCAAGTTCAGAATTGATATCTGTACAAAACCAATGCCTGTACAGTAATAAAGCATACAAAAACTAAATTCACTTTTACATTCTAAGACGAAAAATTGAGAGCTTAGTGTCCGAGTCTAGAAAAGATTTAATGCTTGTTAATAACCAAGTTAATAATTGGCACAATGCACAATAAATGGCAGGCAGAATGTAATATAAATGTAACAACATATAATAGTAAACTGGTTTATACAAACCCGATTATATGAACTTATTTGTCTTCTAATTTCCTCCCATATATTTTTGGCCATTCGCGAAACGATTATGAAATTAGAAATGACTACTGAAAATATTTAAAAAAGTAAACACATGTACAAGCATTATAACAATGAATTTAATTTAATTGTTTAATAAAGGCAGTCTACTTTTCTCAATTTAATTTTCATTTACGTTTTCATTCTACTTTCACTTTTAAAATTCGCTTAGTCTCTTTTGCTTATAGAAATAATTTGATGCTTAAAATAGAAAGGTATATTGATTTGTGATACTTTCTTTATCATATATCATCTACAAACAAAAGTACCTAAACAATTTCCCTGATTTTCTGGACTGCTGATCACCCAAGTTAAGATAAACGGATAAATGCAAAAGACCAGTTTTTATTTTTACCTGCCGCCATACTAAGGAAGGTAATTTTTCGGTCCAAACATTTGATAGTGAGTTTTCAGTGAATAAGTACGAATTAGGGTCCCCACAACAGGTTTTTACTATTTTTACAAATATGTATGTGTCATGTATCTGTTTGTGTGTGTGATGATTATATCTTCCACGATAACTCTTATATCAAACTTCCAAAAATTTCTTATTTTCATTTTTTAAGCTTTCTGCATTCATATAAAGAGTTGATTAGATTTTGTGTAAAATTGGACAACCGGAAGTGATACTTTACTTGAAGGACATAACAGTTTTTAATGAAAAAATATATTAAAATACAATACAGAATTCTTTAATTTTAGTATTTAAGACTTTTACAACAAGGGGAACAACATATTGGATTTTGGCTACAATTGATAAATTAGAAGTGATACTTGAAGCTCTGAACAAATTTCCGTGAAAAATTTGTTATGATATCCAAAACTTTTCAATTTTTGTATATAAGACTTTTATATTAATGAGAACGACACATTAGATTTTTGCTAAAATTTTCGAGGAAAAACATAATAAATTTTATCTAAAATTTCGTATTACAGACTTTTCTATTTACTGGAACAACAAATTAGATTTTGTTTACAAAAACAATCAACAGGAAGTGGTACTTTACTTAAAGCTCATTGCTATTTTAAACATGGAATTGGCGGGAGTTCATGTGCTGGCCACATAATATTTTTTAATAAATGACGGATCTATGAAATGAAATTTCAAACTGATCACCTTGTTTTATATACGGAGAAGAAATACTATACAACAATCATACAATGAACAGTTTTGCAATGAATTTTTTTTGTTTCCTAACATTTAGAATTTTTGGGCCTGGGGTAAGATTCTGTAACTCGTCCGTTATCAAACATTACCGTTATCACTATGGTTACAAGCGAAAATGACATTATATTTGACAACTATGACGTAAATATGCCAATCATCTTATACAAATTACGTTGCTATAGTGATAACGATAACGTTTGATAACGGACGAGTTACAAAATCCTACCCCTGTTCGGTTGTAAAAAGAACCTTAATTGTTATAATAAATTATTTATTCCATGGTAATTTTTTGATACAAATTAAATGGACAAAATAATTTCTGAACTGTATATTTAACAGCAATCAATCTACTTCTTTTCATTTCTTAGTCTCACAAACGAAATACTAACCTATTACGATTTTAATCACCTTTTAAATATAGTGTATTATCCATGAAAAATACCACAATCACTGTATTATTAGAAAAACAAAAGATGATTGATTAATGTAAAATTTCAATCCGAAGTACGTTATTAAGACATGCAATACATTATACTCCCTTCGTCATTTGAGTTGAAAAGAACCTTCAACTTCTACTAATACTCCTTGCAAAAGTTAATCAAGAATTGATTCCCATATTGGCATTCAAGTCAAGTTGTTTGGATGATATATCGTTGTTGGGTGAAACAGCAGAACAGCGGCTCAACGCCTGCTGCCTGTTTGTTTCATTAGTATTCCTCGGATGTCCATTTCGAAGGCTGAACGTTTTTCTCTGCTCCCTAGAGTACAAATCAGTTATTAAACGGAATATTAAAAGTATATCCGCACTCCACACTACGAATTATCAGATTAGTGGGTTGAAAAGTCCGAGGGATGCTTTTATAGTCAATCTCTTTTCATTGCGTCGTTCCGCCTGCTATATGTCGGGCATGAAGCCTATAAGAAGAAGCTGTTTTTGCCGAGGCCCTTACTTGTTCATCCCTCAAAGAAAGGGTATGTAGACAAGAGGACAACAGAGGAAAAACTTACCACAGCCCAGATAGTTATTTCATTAGTTTCTTACCATAAATTTCGGTCTACATATTTTTTGACCTCATAAATTGTGTTTCTAAGTAGTTCTACATATTTGCGAGAATGAAGAATCGTGTAATAAACGATATAGTGTCTGGAATATGGTAATAGATTTGCAACGTGTATGATTCGGATAGGCATTTTGAGAGATTTGAGTGTGGACGATTAGTAAATTATACGTACATGAACACAATAAAACTGAACATTTTAATTTATTTGTTTACCTTTGAAATAATAACTAATTGCATAATTCAATTTGTTTTTGTAGGTATTGATAAAAATTCATAATTTTTATTATCTTTATTTTGTACGCTTCAATTTTCTAGTACCAGTTAATATTTCTTGTAAAATACCTGAGTATATTCGGATATGTATGGCAAAGGATAATTGAATCATAGTTGAATTTTTTAAATAGTACTACATAGACATTTCTTTTAATAATTATATATAACCTATAATTGTCAATAAATTGGTTCTTATTTCGCTTTTTATTTAAAGTTTTTTCTTATCAATATGAATTCTTAGCAAATTACTAATCCAAATATGAACCATTCTCATTTTTGTTTGACTTACCTACCATCCCACACAAGTTAATGTTTCTGCAGTGATAGCACCACAAATAAAAACAAATTAATATTAGAAGCTTTCCGCTTATATGCAGCTGTACGTCGTTTTATAAAATGCCAACATATTATATTATATAAAGCGATTTTCTACAATCTGGCTGGTAGACTTGGCTTGGTTGCTGTCAACGAAGGTTTACAAATCTGGCTGCGTTTCACCTGCGTTTTACTAAAAGAGGGAAAGTCAAAGAAAATTTTATAATCCGGCTACGACATTGTTTGTACATATTGTTTCTATCAATAGATAAAAAAATACACAAAAAAGATGTAAATATCTTTAAAAATGACTATATATGATAGTGTGAACAGAAATAGTTGATCCAAATAGTAAAAGAAAAAATAATTATAAAATTTTCAATGAGCACCTGACTGTAGTATTTCGTGTACGTACTACCTTAAATTAGGTAAGTAGATACACGTACACACTTCTTCACTTTTGGTTTAGACTTGCATGCCGACTTTACTAGGAAATATTGGACAACATTTTCAATATCAATTTGATAAACACAATCATTTACCTGATAAATTGTAAACCAAAGATATTCCATGTAGTATTCTAGTATTCCTAGGAGTAGGGGAGGAATTCTATTTATATATTCATATACATAGTTTTGGGTCAACATTTTCTATAATGGACATATTCTTAATAACGAATTTCAAACAATTCCGATTCAGAAGTAATTTTAATTAATAATTATTATTATCGACATTTATGTTTACGAGATCTTGGACAACAAACAAACCTAATAATTTGTTGACCCAGACCTCGGAAATATAAATACTGCCGTGTATAGACGTATGGACACGGCAGTAAACCGTAGACGCAAAATAGCGAAATGAACAGACCTGTTAAATCATTAGAATTTAATTCTTTAATTCTCTATATTATTTAAAATCAACTTCTAAAGTTGCTATATGTAATTATTATTATTATTATTATTATTAATACGAATTCTGAAAATAATTATAAATTTTATAAAAATGGTTATTGTTAAAAGTAGGACAAACTGTTTTGCCGCTTTGCCACTAGAGATGCATTAGTTTAGCTCTCACGACGTTAGAAGTAAAGTCGCGGCGTCAAAATTTCTGCAGCTGCGGAGTGAATTTTAAGACAGCACTAGCAGCAATAAGTGATACACGAATCACATGTCAAATGTTTACTGCTAATCATATTTATTGCAATCTATATTTATTTCTATATTGACATGCAATTATCATGAGCAGTTGAATTTCAAATTTTAGTGACTTAATTATTACCGCTGGAGTGTTGCAGTAGACAGATTGTATAGCAGTAGCGTCAAAAGTAGTAAAAAACATTATTAAATACTAGAAAGAACTTGCAGAGGACGAATTTGAAAATCATACAAATTTTCGCAATGACAGCGGAATTATTTTGGCGACCGCTCAAATATATACTAAAACATAATATTGTTCATTTTGGTTTAAAGACCCGTTGATATTTCACAGTCCCTGGCTCTTCCGTTATACTCGAGATTTTTCTGGGAAAACTAAACGCGTAAATTTTCCTCACACATGGAATTTATGACTGATAGCTCGGGAAATACATTTTTTAAAGTGCGGGAGCACTGTGGCGAAATATGCGTTGAAAAGAGCGAAGAAAACATAACCTGGTTCAATCCTTCATGGATACGAGGCATTTAACATATTCTTTCCATAAATCAATATGTCAAAACAATGATTTCTGATTTAGATAACATAAATATATTTATAATCGTATATCTTCAAGTCTTTTCACCAGTGTTTTTCACGTAATAGTTCTGTTCGTAAACAGATATTAGTGACTATGATATTTTTGTTTTGAAACTATTGCAAATAACAACGAAATTCAAATATGGATGAATTTCTAGTAAGTACATACACGTATACGAGTATGATTAATGCTGATCTATTCAATGCAATAGCACATATGTCTGGACAATGTATAACAAAAAGTAAGATGTTCTCCCAAAATACAGTCAAATAACATACAAATAATGCAGCTAGATATTTTGTTTGATTATACACTAACTTTTAATAATAAACTCACATGCATCATTTTTAAGCTACAGGCTCTTAAAAGAGTAATTAATACTTTAATGTCAGTTGGCTGTGACCTATCACTTGAGTTATTATTATATTGCAGACGCATTACGAATGTGTATATTGTTCGCGATTACGTTGAAATTAATGTGCGGCTGAGTGTACGACAGTACAAAGAAATACAAACAAATCATTGGCATTTTTGAATGTATCAAAATATGCTCCGAAGGTGCTTGCATTGAAGTTAGTGCGTCGTCATTTTTAGTAATAATTATGATAATTATGTATTACAAAAATGAATAAAATTAAAACTGGAGTGATAGGTCACAGCTAAATAAAATTAAGATAGATAATTACACTTTCATTAAAAGTTTGTATATTTTGCATCCCCTGCAAACCGTATAAATTTGTAACACGTCTTCATTAACAGCCTGTATAATTATAATATAATTATAATACAACAACATACTTTTTAATTTATTAAATGATAACATTTATTTATTCTTGTCGAATAAAATACATTAATAAAAAGTGCAAAATATATAGAGATTCAGTGATGTTTCTTTATACAGGTATCCACTATTTGGGTACTTGTTAAAAAATATTTAGATCGTAGTATCACAATTATCTACTGGTTATTATGTATAATTTTTAACATTTTATTTTGTTTAACTGAAACATGTAAGTATAAAAGAGCCTAAATAACAAAAATATATTATATATATATATATATATATATATATATATATATATATATATATATATATATTAAATTTTTTATCAAAAAGTTTTATGATCCAAATCCAATACTTATTTTAGAAATGGTACGGTAAAGTGTCATAAAATTTAAGACGTGGCTGCTATGTAAAAGTGATAGAATTAATTTTATAAACAAGAACAGTGACTTCTTCATATAAGCAAGTACATTTACTAAAATATTTTGACTGGTATGTGTCGTAAGTATTTAGAATGGTTTTAAATTAAATGGATAAGAATATATATGTATTAATGAACAGTTTTTTCGTAATATATACTTTTTGTCGGAATATAGTACGTAGATCCCTTTGAATTTAAACACATTAAGAGAACTACAAAAAATAAACCAAAAATAGTTTGTCATGACAATAATGTATTGTTATTAATGCATTCTGAATGGCGAACATTTTATTATATTTATACTGTAAATTTGCAGTATAATATTAATGTTCGCGTTTTTTACCCCTTGACTGATTTACATTCTTGGTGCTAAATGTTCCAACGCCTTTGCTTAAGTCACTACGAATTCGAACCCGGAATGGGAGAGTTAGCC